>JAJPGS010002094.1:1700000-1740000 GCA_028654335.1 Alnus rubra
TCATCCACGTGCGCACGCCTTTCTTGCCTTCTAGTATTAGGGACTCTTTAGGGACGCGCCTCCCACCAAGCAGCAATAACAGCGTCCTCCCACCAAGCAGCAATAACAGCGTCTTGCCTATCCATCCGATCCCGAATCTCATTAAACACCACGTCCATGCGTGCAAATTGGTGTTGCATAGCATGCAACACAAAGGACGACTCCTCCTTACCTTCTTGGTTCGATGTGTCACCCATATTTTTGAAACTGTAGAAAAATGTTAGAAATAATTCCTCACAATACTCCCTCACGTGTTTGCAGTCAAATTATGTCACTCACACTCGTGTGTTAACTCTTAAATTGGCTTTTTCCACCCGTAGTTTCTCCTTTTTGATTCTTTATTAAACTAATAAACTTGATCAAGAAATTCAACTTGTAGTATTTAAACCAATACCGACAGCAAAATGTTATAGAAACAACGAATCAGAGGACGAGGACAAAAATCAGATTTTTTTTTTAGAGAAATTGAAACTACAAAAGTCACGATTCAAGAAAAAAAAATTTAACTCTAATAAGCACGGCGAATGATAGTATCTGTTGATTCAGTAACATCTTCTTCTTCTTCTTTTTTCCATATTTATTTATTTTTTTAACTTGGTGCATGCAACAAAACAAGAATAAGGAACAATGAACACAAACTGAACAAAATAGGATGATAACAAGAACAAGGAATAATGAACACAAACGGAACAATATAAGATGATAACAAGAAACAAAAGATAAAAGGATAGTAAACTTGATTTTAGAACCTTGGCTCTAATACCAAATGATACAGACCTCAACCGACATGCTTTGAGACTCAACAAACAATATTGGAATATTTACCCCAAGAAAGTTAAAATTTAGATTTTTGATATAAAACCCTGACCCAACATTTATAAATGAAACACGAACTGAAGGTATAAAGTAACAAACCCTGACCCAATGATTATAATTGAATCACAAACCGAAGGTATAAAATTTGAACACCACAAGGAAGAAATCCTTGATAAGTTCACAAGTTTTTGAAGAACCAATAGATGAAACAAACCTCATGTTTTCTTTTATTTTCATTCAATGATACCTCATTACAATGAGTGTAGGCTATTTATAACATTTTCAGCCCTACATGCTCACTAGAAGGAAAAAGAAACTGAAGTATTTTGAAAATAAGAAAATAAATAAAAAAAGGACAAAATACATAGGAGCCTAAAATTTAGTACTAATAATAGGCAAGTCAATCAGCCAATTAATTGGTCTGAAATTAGAAAGGAGAGAGAATGGAGTGTTCTGGGAGGGTCTGTGCTGTTTTGATTTTTTTAATAACAAATACTTGTAACTTAATTGTGAGCAAATAGCCATAGGTGAATGCATGTGCACTTTCACTCGGTTTGCCCCAAAAGGGTTTTTTTTTTTTTAAGTAATTATCAACGAAGAGTTTTCTTTTTTGAACGAAAGATTTGAGTATTTCATTGATCAAAGATCACGAGTACAAAGGTCTGCAAAATCATAGCCACATACTATGAGGTTACATAATCATAGATACAGACAAAATTATTATAATAAAGTGTTATTTATGACTTTCATTTTCTATTAACCCATGTACAAAAATTGTTAAAGAGTAGATCTACTCCAAGTAGACTATATCTAAGACAATGGTAGCCAATTATCCTAAAAATTTAATTAAACCGACCGCGAGAAATAACCTCCTACACTAAACTATTCAGGCCGTGAAAGATAACCCATCACACCTGACTAGCCTTCATCCCATAAATTGCTCATGAGAGTAGATCTAAAGAAAATAAAACTCATATTCAAAGCAAAAACACAACCAGCAAACAGCAGCAGCGACCAGGGAGGAGATGAATGTCACAGCGCGGAGATAGATAAACGAATGCATAATTGAGAGGCTAAAATTGTTGATTTCATCGGAGAACACCTACAAACAAAAGAAAAAATCAAAATGGAATGGGAGGGTAGGAATGGCAAGTACCTCCTCCTCTCAGATTTATTTTCTGAGGGGTGAAGTCTAAGGCCGATTTGAAGGAGAGGAAATCAATTTGATTAATGTGATATGTTTGCTAACGTGATAATTGGTAAAATTTTAATTATCAACGAAGAGTTAACCAAAGGTTTTATGAGAAAATGATTTATATATGGCCAATAGTTGATGACATTATATCAAAGAGGCGAGGTGTACGTATTTACAACTTTATTGTGAGTCATAGGTGAATGGGGTGTAATATTATATAGGGTTAAATACTTCATTGGTAGCTGAGTTTTAAACTTTTTTAAATTTAATATTTAAGTTTTCATTTGTATCATATGTGATACATGAGTTAGGAGTAAAAACTCAATTGGTACCTCTGTTAAATTTTTTCGTCTTACAATTAACAGTCTGCCACATGTCAACCGCTAAGGTTGACATGTGGAATTATATAAAAAAAAAAAAAAATCTTTAAAAAATTATATAAAAATAAAAAAGTAATACAATTAAAAAAAGAAAAATTATGGGTTTGGGGTGGTTCAGCCACCCTTAGGCCGGCCAGTCAATTTTATTTTTTTTCAATATTTTTTAAAATTGTATTATTTTATTATTTTTATATAATTTTTTAAAGTTTTTTTTTTTTTGTTTACGTAGTGTCACATGTCAACCTCAGCGATTGACACATGGTAGACCGTTTATTTTAGGACGAAAAGTTTAACAGAGGTACCAAATGAGTTTTTACCCCTAACTCATGCACCATCTATAATATAAATGAAAACTTAGGTACTAAATTTAAAACTCAAATACCAATGAGGTATTTAACCCTATTATATATATATATAAGAGTTCAGTTTCCAAGCAAGAGTAATTAATTAATTGTTGTCATTAAATATTATTATTATATAACATGATCTTGAAGAGGTAAAAGGTTATTAGGGGTTAATAATTAATTGTCGGTAGGCTCTATATATTTGAAAATCACATACATTTGGAGTTCCACCAACTCCTTCGTTTCTCTCTCATGGGACCTTCTTCTTCTTCTTGGACCAATATTATTGCTGCTGTTGCACCACTAGTACTAGTGGTGGTGCTTTGTGATGATGATCAAGTGCACTGCGATTTTTACAGAGGGAATTGGATTTCTGATGAATCATCTCCTCTCTATAATACATCAAGCTGTCCATTCATAGAGAAGCAGTTTGATTGCCAAAACAATGGCCGCCCAAACAACAATATCTCCAATATAGATGGCAACCCTCTGCCTGCAACTTACCAAGGTTAATTAATTATCTCCGGCCATCTCTTTCATATATATCCTAGTTTTACTTTTATCACTTTAATTAATAATAAATGAATTTTCATATATATATATATATATATATATATATATATATATATATATATATATATATATATATATATACACGTAGATTCAACGGTGGAGATTTCTTGTCAAGGCATAGTGGGAAGAGCATAATCTTTGTGGGGGACTCGTTGAGTTTGAACCAATGGCAATCACTGAATTGCATGCTTCATACTGCTGTACCAGAGGCTAAATACACCTTAACATCTGTCCCCATTCACATTTCCGGTACAGCTAGTACTTTTGTTTTTGTAATTATTAACATGATTAATTAAGATTATATATTAATTTTAATTTTGCTTTTGTAATTAATTACTTGAATTCATAATTAAAAATGGACAGGAATACGATGTTAAAGTGTTGTTGTACCTCCATGCATTTCTTGTTGATATTATAAGGTCTAGTAGTGTGGGGAGGGTTCTGAAGCTGGACTCAATAATTGAAGGCGCAAAAGTATGGAGCGGAATGGTCGTATTGATCTTCAATTCATGGCATTGGTGGACTCATACAGGAAGAAAACAACCGTATATACGTTCATTTTCCTTTTCCTTTTCCTTTTCCTTTTCCTTTTCCTATATATATATATATATATATATATATATATACATACATACATACATACATACTTATCCTTAATTAATTTGGTAATTAGTTTAATTTTGCTTGCAGATGGGATTTTATTGAGCAAGGGAGTAAGACGTACAAAGACATGGATCGCTTGGTTGCATTCGAGAAAGGGTTGAATACATGGGCTAAATGGGTTGACTCAAACGTCGACCCTACCAAGACCAAGGTCTTCTTTCAAGCTGTTTCCCCAGATCATTCCAAGTAAGTACAATATTTCTTCATTATATATATATATATTGCTTCATTGATCGATGTTAATGATGGAGTTAATTAGTGCAAGTACTTGGGGGGAAGCAAATATTACTATTACTGCAAATATATGAAGTAAGAGTAGATTTGTGAGAATTGAGAATTTGAGATGAAAAGATCAAGGAGCAACTTATGGTCCATATCCTGTTAGCCGCCGAATAGATCGAGGAAATAAGATGCATACGGACCAACCGCATGGATATATAAACACTCTTAATTTTGTCTCTCTATAACGCTTCCTAATATGCCTAAGCATATGTGAACTTTATCTCTCAGTTGTTGATATGCATGCAATAACGTATGAAACATGGGCTATTTATTGCTTAATTATCTTTAATAAACACTCTTTGCCTCTGTATAAAGCTTCCAATATGCCTATGGGGATGCATGTGGTTCAGAAGCTCCTAAGTATATTAGAATTGAACAAAGATTTCTTCCAAATTATTTTCTCCAATTCTGTCTATAAAAATCTTATGTGTTAATTTTTCATGTGAGATGCACATGCATTAATTGCAAGGATAGAGTTTGAAGAAAATTTATTAAAAAAACATGTTTGTAAGGGAAATTATTATTCCCTAAGCCCAAACAAGCCCCTGACCAGGCCTGTGGGCCCAGTCGGTATATCCGACCCGAAGAAAGGCCCATGAAGATCAGGCTAATCATAACTGCCTCGGATACTCCTTACTGAATCTTATGAATATCCTCGATTACCAGAGCCAGGGATAAGCACAGTTGATGCGTCTTGGAGGCATCACTGTCCCGAAAACACGAGAAGAGTACACACGGCATGTTCATATGTAGATGGTCCCGGGAATGGATTTCTTGGGACTACCAAGAGGAGATATGGATAGAATACACTGGAATCCTTATCCTGGAATTATTGCAAGGAATTATGGGAAGATCTAATCCTTAATCCCTGAAAGTTATAGAAGGACTCTATCTCTGGTTTTTTGGGATAAGCTCTTATCCAACAAGATATGGGATAAGAGACCTGTTTGAATTCGGCTGAAGATTAGTCCTACCCAAACAAGAATTCCCAAGAGATAAGACCTAATCCACATGGTCTAGGGGTTAGAACCCTAATTGAACTATAATTAGAGCACTCCTAATGCATCAGACTTACATGCCTATAAATAGGTTGTTACCCCAGGTATCAAAACTCTCTAATCTCTCTGACTTTGCTCTCATATTCCTTGATATTTGTCTATAAGAATCTGACTTAGGCATCAGAGTGAGACCCCGTCGGCACACCCAACAAGCTCCTATGTTTAATCTTTTTGTCTTGTAGGTTGTGGAGAGAGTGCATTTAAAGGCGAAACGTCACTATCCCATAAACTGTACCAATAGTTTGGCGATGTCTGTGGGAAACACTATATCATTTCTTGCACACACAAAAATCCACAATGGTGAGTACAAGATTAGAAGACAATAGGAGAGGCAGAAATGTCCAAGAGGACAGAACAACCTCAAATGACCCCCAACCAACAATAACCTCCTGAATAAGCGAATTGCTCAAATGTCAAAAAGCATGGAAGATCTAGCTGAACAGAATACTGTTTTGCTAACATGTATGTCAAAACAATCTCATACAACTACGATTGTTCACGATGGCAATCCTAAACGAGAACGAGAAGGGAATAGTACCCTAGTGATGGGCACCGGGAAGAACATAAAGACCAAGAAGGTCCTGAGCATAATCAACCGGAGGCTAATGACTAGGACCTTCACCGAGATCATGATCTCGAGAAGGCTCGTCGCCAGAAGGAAAAGAAAGTGAAATTGAGAGATGTGGTGAGCAAGCTGGAGTAGAGATGTGATCTCTTGTTCGAGGAGATTCAATAGTGAGACAAAGGCAAGACTTCCCTGGTGGACAACCTCTTGCTGAAAACAGCTACGCAGTTTACCGATTAGGGGCTCGATTTTCGTCTCCCTGAAAAGTTCAAGGTCCCTGACATTGCAATTTTCACCAGACTCGAAGATCCGACTGAGCATGTCGTGAACTACTGATCCCATCTGGATCTCCATGGTACGCCAGATTAGATAGCATGCTGAGCCTTTCCACTCGCACTATCAAGCAATGCTCGGGATTGTTCATGAAGCTCCCTCTGAAGTCCATCAATGATTTTGTTACTCTCATAAAGATCTTCCTGATGCAGTTCATGGCAGTAAGGATCCGAAAGAAGCCCACATGATATCTGATGTCCTTAGAGCAGGGCCCTGATGAGTCACTAAAAAGCTACATCATGAGATTCAATCAGGAGAAGCTTGATGTAGAAAGTTCCACTGAAGAATTCATCTTCGTGGCCCTGTATCGAGGAATCAAGAAAGGCGGGCCCATAATGGTAGAGTTGGCTCGGAAACTGCCACAATCCCTTCAAGAGTTTATGGACAAAGCTGAAGAGTTCATAAACCAGGAAGAGACACTTCGGGCCTTCCTTGGACCTGATCCGTCTCGGGTATCAACTTTCGAAATGCCCAAGAAGAAAAAGAAGGTCAACTCAGAAGAAAATCCCACTGACTTTAAACCAAGAAAAAAGTTTAAAGATTACAACTTCATTCCCCTTAATGCCCCGATCACCGAGGTCTTCATGGAGGTAAAGAAAGATCCCGTATATCCAAAGCCAGCAAAGATATTCGGGAAGCCACCAGCCTAGACCGCAAACAGGTATTATGTTTTCCATGAGGTCAATGGTTATAGCACCGAGGGTTGCATATCCTTGAGGGTCCTAATTGAAAAGTTCATCGAGAATGGGAAGCTTGTCGGTTCCTCACCGATCAAAGGAATCAGTAAAATCCAGCTCGGACCCAGCAGCCTAGAGAAGATCGGGACCGAGACCACTGGCCCCGAGAGACAAGGACTTGGGAGAGGACTCGGGAGTGTCACCCCCGACAAGAAGATCGGGATAGGCGAGAGAAGAGTAGAAGCCGAACACGGCACAGAGGACAAGACAACCTTCCGGAGATCCATACTATAGTTGGCGGATTTGCTAGAGGAGGAGAGTCGAACTCAACTCGGAAAGCCTATGCTAGGAAGATGAAGGAATTTTAGGTATATTTTGACGAAGGACATCCTAAGTCATGGAGATGTGAAACCCTAGTTATAGGGTTCTCGGATGAAGACGATGCTGGAGTGTTGCTCCCTCATACCGATGCTCTACTTGTCATGTTTGCTATTGCCAACCACAAAATTTATTAGATCCTAATAGATAACGGAAGCTCGGCTGACATCTTATATCTGTCAACTTTCAAATATATGAAGATTGACCGGAATAGGATTGCCTTAGCTCGATACCCACTTGTAGGTTTTTAAGAGAATAGGTGTTACCGGTTAGTTCCATCGAACTCCTGGTCACTGCGGGGACACCCCTAAGACAGTGGACTGTGATGGTGAGGTTCCTGCTGGTGGACAGACCCTCGGCTTACAACGCTATAATCAGAAGAATAGCGATGATTGGGCTAAAAGTTGTGACCTTAACACGTCGTTTGAGCATGAAGTTCTTGATAAGTCACAAATATTGTATATTTGGACCCCTTAATTTGCACTTGGTAAACCTTTAGTTTGGTCAATTTCTAATATCTTTTGCAAATTTTAGTGTTTTAGTGTTTATCGGATCATTGGAAGAAAATGGCATGCAATCACGTTTGCTGGTCGAATTAATGGTTTTATTCTGAGAAAGCTTGGAAAGATTTTTTTCTCCACAACAATGCAGAACACGTGAGGCCCCAAACCCGCAGCTCCAAAGCTGCTGGACAGCAGCCCTCTCTCTCTCTTGTCTCCCCATGCAAGTCTCTCCTAACAAGGCCAGCACCGAATCTCCAAGCAGCAATGACAGCAACTCCCAAGATGGACAGCTCCCAATGCTGTCAAAGCTACTGGACAGCAGCACTTAGTGATGGGCAGCTTCTCCAAGGCAGCTGGAGCATGCACCTTTCGGCCAGCAGCTTACCCAAGGACAGCATGCACACATCTTCAAGGCTTGGACAGCTCCTGCAGCTCCTGAAAGGGACAGCATCTGCTGGACAACCTTCTTCCATGCCACCTGCAGCAGCCCCCATCCTCACTTCACCACACGGGCAGCTTCTCCAAGGAAGCTGGAGCATGCACCTTTCGGCCAGCAGCTTACCCAAGGACAGCAAGCTCTCCTTGGACAGAAAAGCAGCATGGGCTGCTCCATTCCCCAAGCTGGCAGCAAGGACAAAAGAGAGAAAATGGGAGAGCTTGTTTCAAAAAAAGAATAAAAAGGAGAACACGTCCATTTGTAAAGGGGGGGAAGCTCCTGGAAGGGCAGTGGACAGTAGGCTGCTGGAGGAGAATTCCAGCACCATTTTTCCAACTGTTTTTCGGTGGACAGGAAGGGGATGGACGACTTTTCAACTCCAAATTCTCAAAGGACCTCCATGTGTGGCTAAAGCTCTCCCTAGGGTTTTGATAAACCCTATCCAAGTATCAATGGCTTAATTGTGTTTTATTTTGGGATATTTATTTTGGGCATTGATGATTGTATAACTATGAGAATTACATTTTTGTAATTGGTTTTAAAGTTAAATGCAATCATGATGAAATGTTTATTTAAAAAGCTTATCATTTTGATTGTGCTCAAATTATGTTTATTGTTCAAAAGATGGTAAATGTAATGGTTATGCAATGGTATTATTTGAACATGCAACAAGAAGTTTTGATAGTTCATGCCTAGGATAGACAAATGATACTACACCCTAGCTTAGGTAGATGATTTGTACTAATCTTAGGATGGGCTACACTTAATCATTGTTTGCATGTAGCTAAGTTAATAAATTTGATACCTCATACCTAGGATAGACGGATGATGCTACACCCTAGCTTAGGTAGATGATCCGTACTCATCTTAGGATGGGGTATGCTTATTTTTAATGATGGTATTTTTTTGACACCTTGTTGTGCGCTTGACAACCGCACACGGGTAATATCATGCCTATAAAGAATGTCCCATATTAATGTGATGGCTATTGGTACAAGGATAGCGGTGAAATCAATTCCCTAGTTTCCTATATCATTTCATACAACTTTAATTTACTTTGTAGAATTTAATTTCTGTCAATAGTTTACAACTTGAAAATCACAAAAACAACATACTTTCCAAAGGATAAATTAGGACCGATTTTATTAAAGCTTGATGCATGCAACCAATACATTCTCTGTGGATGGACACCCTCAATATAGACATTATCCTACAACGATTCGTTCTATTGCGAGTGGTATTATTATTGAAGTAAGAAAAAATCACATTAATTTTTGGCGTCGTTGCCGGGGAATGTTTAACGGATGCATTATTAAGTTTTTCTAGAATTGTGATAAATTTTACCTTTTTTTTGCTTTACCATTTTTTTTTTGTTGAAGTCATAAGTTTCTGTTTTGTCAAAAATTCCAATGTTCAAGTTTCGATGTTATTAGTCTTTGTCTTGTAAAATTTCTGTTTTGCTCAGTACATATAGATCAATTTTTGCCCCTGTTTCAGTTCTATACCAAGAACAGTAAGTAAAAAAAAATATATATATATTCAAAATTTAAAAATATATATATATATATTTTTATTTTTAAAAAAAAAAAAATTTACTTAGAGTCATTCTTTTTAAACAGAATTTCGGAACATCGGGCAAGTGTTCATATTTTCTTTTGTTTGTTTGTTTATGTTTTTAGTACCTTTTCTTTTTAATTTAATTTGTGTAGGTAGTGTGAATTGTAGATTAGTTTATGCTAGGTCGTCGATCTTTATCACTTCCTTTGAATTTGTGCGACCTTAAGCTTGGGCGTACTCTTAGACAAAATAGGACCAGAAGAACGACTTGTGTGTCTAAAGAACATTCTAACTCAGTCATGGCCGATGAAGAAGAAAGACCTATTTTGTTAAGAGATCACTATCTCCCGTCCACCTACAATTCACCTTCATGTCTTTAGCTACCTAATGTCACGGTGGCTAATTATGAAATTAAGTCCAGCATAATTCAAATGCTTCCATCTTTCTATGGACTTAATAACGAAGATCCTTACAAACACATTGATGAATTCTTAGAAATCTGTTCAACGATTAAGATGCACGGTTTCTCTGAAGATGCGTTGAGGATGCGTCTTTTCCCGTTTTCTCTGAAGGAAAAAGCCAAGCATTGGCTAAAGTCCCTTGAACCCAACATTGTCACGTCATGGACTCAGATGCAGCAAGAATTCTTGAAGAAATATTTTCCCATTGGCAGGACCAATCAAATAAGGAAAACCATCATCAGTTTTTCACAATTTGAGGGAGAACAATTCCATGAGACATGGGAAAGACTGAAAGACCTTTTAAGGAAATGCCCACACCACGCAGTTCCTAAATGGCAGCTGGTGCAATGTTTCTATGATGGCATGTCTGAGCCACATAGGTAGATGGTTGATGCCTCCTGTGGAGGTACTTTCATGATGAAAAGCAAGAATGAAGCATGGATTCTATTTGACAATTTAAGTGAAAATTCTATGCAGCATGCTTCTACTAGTCGTAGGACACCAGCTCCCAAAGCCCCAAAGACTGAAAGTCTTTTCGAAGCAAGCATTCCATTCGATGTGACCACCAAGGTGGAAGCATTATCTCGTAAAATAGACCAATTAATGGCAGCCGGTTTTGTCCATACTTCCTCTTCAAACATTTTTCCACAGCATGAACCATGTTCATTCTGCTCTAGCACTACACATCACGTGAGCGATTGTCCCAGCAATGGGCAATTCTCTGATATTTCTACAGAGCAAGTGAATGCTACTTTTTCTAGACCGGGGAATGACCCTTATTCCAATTCCTATAATCCGGGATGGAGAAATCACCCTAATTTCTCATGGCGAGCTCCTGGTAATGAAAATTTTTCTCAACAATTCAATGGACCGCACCATCAAGTTTATCCCCAGTCCAACAATCAGTTTTTCCAGCCGCCATCTGACTCTTGTCCTCCCCACCAACAATAGCAATTAGCCCCTCCGCCTCTTAAGAACACTGATTTTGAAGATAAAGTGTTGACTACTCTTAGCAAACTTGAGTCACAAACTCAATTGCTCCATTCCCATTCTCAATCCATAGCCAAGCTAGAAGTCCAAATTGGACAGCTAGCGAATGCACTCAATCAGAGAGAGGAATGGAAGCTTTCAATGCCGCACACCATCCATCGTTCATTGATCCAATCTTTGGAAGTTAGCTTTGAAGGGTCTGGCTGAAGACGTTAAACTTAGCGCTTGGTGGGAGGCAACCCATTCATCCAGTTGATTGTGTTTGTTTACATTCAGTTCATTTTCTTTATTTTCGGTAGTTGTTTTTATCTACTAACATTTTTTCCATGCATTTCATGATGCCTATTCAAGGGACAGATGTGCTTACGTCCAAGTTTGGGGAAGTTCGGTTCGCCCCATATTTTCCTTCTCTCCCGGTAATGTATCTCTATTCACACATTGGGGACAATGTGTCATTCAAGTTTGGGGGTAAGGAATGTCCTTTTGTTTATACGCTTTTTTTAAAAAAAATAAATAAATAAATAAATTCGAGAATGTGTGACATTTTAACTCTGATTTGCATTCATTGGCGAGTTTAAACTTATGAACACATGATCATTTGACTAGGAAAGCTGATTTGGTTACTTGTTTGTGAATGGTGATGACATCACATGTTTTACCTTACACTTAGCATAGAGCACACTGGCATGTAGTTGTGAGGACTGAAATGTGAAACTAAATATGCATGTGTTTGATGTCTCAGATTTCAATTGGTTGACGTGTTGGGTGAATACCTTGGCATATGTTTATAGCTTATCTTATTAAAAAAAAGAAAAAGAAAACCAAAAAAGAAGAAGAAGAAAGTAACTATTAAGCCTTTTGTTGAGTAACCGGGCCTCTTGCCTCATTAAGCAGTGAGTGTTCGTGTCAAAAGACAAGAAGTTTGGGATGGTTAATGTAGTGTTTAGGACTAGTTTAGCTTCGTAGCCTTTTTGACTCGAGTTAGTAAACTTTTAAGGGTGTTTCAACACCTAATGCCCTAGAACCATCGGGTTTAGGAGTCATTGGTCTAAAGCTCGTTACATGGGTCAATTAGAAAGCTTAAGGAAGCTAGACATTGCATAGTCCGAACGAAAAAAAAAATACATATATAAAAAAAAAAAATAAATAAAAAAAAAAAAAAAATAAGAAAAAAATATTTAGTGTGTAAACTTTCTATTGCCTTGGTTGTCATCCAATGGGGATTCCAATGGATTTTGAGCATTGAATCATGTATATAGGAATTACATTAAAACCTCATGATTGTGTGTTACTTCACTTTACACCAGGGGAATGTGTGGTATTTCAATTGTTCATTTATGTGTGTTCATTATGGCTTTCTCAAGGATTTTGAAGATGGAGTTTGTGATTTTAAACTTACTCATGAATAAGAACCATGGTTTCTATGACACTGCATTCTTGGTTAGAAATTTTTCGCAAAGTGTTTGTGGGCATCACTTCTGTTAAACCCTCACGAGACTTCACTCGTCCACTAGGGATGCCTAAAGGTTTAAAAGGCTTGTTGCATACGCTAAATGCAATCGTTTCTCCCACGAAAGAGGATTTATGTTTCATGCTTTAATTTTGTTTTTCATTTTGTTTCGCTAAGATACTAGCAAAATGTAAGTTTGGGGGTATTTGATAAGTCACAAATATTGTATATTTGGACCCCTTAATTTGCACTTGGTAAACCTTTAGTTTGGTCAATTTCTAATATCTTTTGCAAATTTTAGTGTTTTAGTGTTTATCGGGTCATTGGAAGAAATGGCATGCAATCACGTTTGCTGGTCGAATTAATGGTTTTATTCTGAGAAAGCTTGGACAGATTTTTTTCTCCACAACAATGCAGCACACGTGAGGCCCCAAACCAGCAGCTCCAAAGCTGCTGGACAGCAGCCCTCTCTCTCTCTTGTCTCCCCATGCAAGTCTCTCCTAACAAGGCCAGCACCGAATCTCCAAGCAGCAATGACAGCAACTCCCAAGATGGACAGCTCCCAATGCTGTCAAAGCTGCTGGACAGCAGCACTTAGTGATGGGCAGCCTCTCCAAGGCAGCTAGAGCATGCACCTTTCGGCCAGCAGCTTACCCAAGGACAGCATGCACACATCTTCAAGGCTTGGACAGCTCCTGCAGCTCCTGAAAGGGACAGCATCTGCTGGGCAACCTTCTTCCACGCCACCTACAGCAGCCCCCATCCTCACTTCACCACACTGCAGCTTCTCCAAGGCAGCTGGAGCATGCACCTTTTAGCCAGCAGCTTACCCAAGGACAGCAAGCTCTCCTTGGACAGAAAAGCAGCATGGGCTGCTCCATTCCCCAAGCTGGCAGCAAGGACAAAAAGAGAGAAAAGGGGAGAGCTTGTTTCAAAAAAAAAAAAATGAAAAGGAGACCACGTCCATTTGTAAAGGGGGGGAAGCTCCTGGAAGGGCAGTGGATAGTAGGCTGCTGGAGGAGAATTCCAGCACCATTTTTCCAACTGTTTTTCGGTGGACAGCAAGGGGATGGACGACTTTTCAACTCCAAATTCTCAAAGGACCTCCATGTGTGGCTAAAGCTCTCCTTAGGGTTTTGATAAACCCTATCCAAGTATCAATGACTTAATTGTGTTTTATTTTGGGATATTTATTTTGGGCATTGATGATTGTATTACTATGAGAATTACATTTTTGTAATTAGTTTTAAAGTTAAATGCAATCATGATGAAATGTTTATCTAGAAAGCTTATCATTTTGATTGTGCTCAAATTATGTTTATTGTTCAAAAGATGGTAAATGTAATGGTTATGCAATGGTATTATTTGAACATGCAACAAGAGGTTTTGATAGTTCATGCCTAGGATAGACAAATGATGCTACACCCTAACTTAGGTAGACGATTTGTACTAATCTTAGGATGGGCTACACTTAATCATTGTTTGCATGTAGCTAAGTTAATAAATTTGATACCTCATGCCTAGGATAGACGGATGATGCTACACCCTAGCTTAGGTAGATGATCCGTACTAATCTTAGGATGGGGTATGCTTCTTTTTAATGATGGTATTTTTTTGACACCTTGTTGTGCGCTTGACAACCTCACACGGGTAATATCATGCCTATAAAGAATGTCCCATATTAATGTGATAGTCATTGGTACAAGGATAGCGGTGAAATCAATTCCCTAGTTTCCTATATCATTTCATACAACTTTAATTTACTTTGTAGAATTTAATTTCTGTTAGTAGTTTACAACTTGAAAATCACAAAAACAACATACTTTCCAAAGGATAAATTAGGACCGATTTTATTAAAGCTTGATGCATGCAACTAATACATTCCCTGTGGATTGACACCCTCAATATAGACATTATCCTACAACGATTCGTTCTATTGCGAGTGGTATTATTATTGAAGAAAAAATCAAATCAGTTCCCAACTAAAGAAGGGGTAGGAGTAGTGAAGGGAGATCAAAGGGCGGTCCGACAGTGCTACAACACGACTTTGAGAGTCTTCCCGAGAAGGCAAGCTTCAGGGAGAAAAGTAAGGAGGACGGAAAGTAGCAACCACAGTTGGGGGAGCCGGTTGAAGATCTGGAGGAATTTGAGATCGAAGACCTAGAGAAGAAAATACAAGTAGGATCGCACCTCCCCCAAAAAAGAAAATAGGAGTTGGTGGCCTTCCTCCTACGCAACAACGATGTATTTGCATGGAGCCATAAAGACATGTCGGGGATAGACCCCTCAGTGATAGTCCATAGGTTGAATGTGGACTCGAGCCACCGACCGGTGAAACAAAGAAGAAGTTTCGCCCCGGAACAAAACCAAGCCATCACTGAAGAGGTGAAAAACTATTGCAGGCCGGATTCATCAAGGAAGTGGACTACCCCGAGGGGCTAGCCAATGTTGTTCTAGTGAAGAAATCCAATGGAAAATGGAGGATGTGTGTAGATTTCACCGACCTGAACAAGGCATGCCTGAAAGACAGCTTCCCGCTGCCTCGGATGGATCTCCTAGTAGATTCAATCTCGGGACACGCACTCCTGGGCTTCATGGATGCCTTCTCAGGATACAACCAGATACACATGAACGAGGCATAACAGGAGAGAACATCCTTCATCACCAATCGGGGTTTGTATTGCTACAAGATGGTGTCGTTCGGCTTGAAGAATGCCGGAGCCACATATAAAAGGTTAGTAAACAGAATGTTCCAAGATCAAATAGGGAGAAATGTAAAAGTTTACGTTGATGATATGTTGGTAAAGAGTATGCAAGCAGCTGGCCACATAGCAGATCTGAGAGAAACATTAAACACACTGAGGCATTACAGCATGAAGTTGAACCTGACTAAGTGTGCTTTCGGAGTTTCATTAAGCAAGTTCTTGGGATTCATGGTTTCACAGAGAAGAATAGAGGCCAATCTCGAGAAGGTGAGAGCAGTGCTAGAGATGCAACCGCCAAAGACTACTAAGCAGCTGCAGCACCTGATCGAGAGGATAGCTGCTGTTAGTTTGTAGTTGGCCACATTCTGTTGGACAAAATCACTTCTTTGTAAAGATGCTTTTTAATAAGGATTCCGCTATTCAGAGTGCTTCCAGAAGATTCTACACAGTTTACAAGTCAGAAAATTTGGTTCCTTGCCAGCCGTCCGGACGACGTGATATACCGTCCGGACACCCAACTGTCCAAAGCATCTTCCGTCCGGACTACGAGACCTTTCCGTCCAGACCTTCCTCTGTGTCGAGAAGCTTCAAACTGTTATAGCTTGCATTCGTCCGGACATTTCAGCAGCACGTCCGGATGACACTCAGTGTTCGACCAACTACGGGATTTCTTTCTAAAACACAAATATGGGAAGATCGCTGCAACTGTCCGTACGATGTGGAATCTCGTCCGGACGCGCCCATCCATAAGGCAAGTATCACATTCAAAATCAAGATGTCCAAACGTCAGTCCTCTTGGTCCGGACGCTCGAGCATCAGATATAGAAATTGCGTGCATCAGATCAACCGTCCGGACGACCATTCCCTTGGTCCGGACGTGCGAAGCCCTAGTATGGAAATTACTTGCAGCGGAAGTGCGACCGTCTGGACGACAGGACACCACCGTCCGGACGCGGCTCAAATCAGGAAAGAATTTCAGCAAAATTTTTGAAAAGTCGATCTCACAATTGTCCATCCGGACGCCCTATGACTACCGTATGGACGGCGCCTAGTTTTTATCAAGCCAGACGCTCATTTGAACCTGCAGCCTATAAATAGAGGTCCCTAGGCTTGAGAACTGAAAGAATTCGGTATTGAATTCCATTAGTGCTTAGAGAGTTATATTGTGAGATTATTGAGCTGAGTTGTCTCTCTAAAGCTATTATTGTGTGTGTTGTTGCTACGCTTATATGAAGTTTATCTTCGGGGTTGACCCTAAGGTAAAAGATTCCATTGAAGACCCCTTCAGGTATGAGACTTGGTTGGGAGGCGTTGGTGTTAGGCTACACGTTAGAGTGCAAGGTACGACCACTGCATTAGGGGTATGTGAATGCTACTACTTTGTAACTAGTTTTGTCTTCTGAATAGTGGATATCCTGGGTTTGGCTACCCTGGAGTGATTTTTCTCATATTGAGTTTCCACTTCGTTAACAAAAATCTTGTGTCGTTTAAATTCTGCATTGTTATTATTTTGTTAACACTTTGTGCGCACACACACTTGCTTTGTGTTAGAAGTCATTTTAACTTTTCAGCTGCTTTGAATCTATTTATCTCCCAGTCTACTGATAAGTGTCTTCTTTTCTTTAAAATTTTGAGAAAGGCATTCGGTTGGAGCAAGGAATGTGAAGAAGCCTTCAACAAATTGAAGGAATATTTGAGCAATCCGTCACTCTTGATAAGACCAACTAAGGGGGAAATACTCTGCCTTTTATTTAGCTGTATCTCCCTCGGCGGTAAGCACGGTACTGGTAAATGAAGAAGATGGGGTTCAAAAACCAATCTACTTCACTAGTAGAGCACTTCACGGAGCTGAGGAAAGGTATCCCCAGATAGAAAATTTGGCTTTCGCCTAGTCATCTTTGCTCGGTGGTTGAGGCCATATTTCCAAGCTCATGTTGTACGAGTGCTAACTGAGGACCCCATGAAGAAAGTGCTACAGAAGGTAGACCTAGTGGGAAGACTTGTGAATTGGGCAATAGAGCTTGGGGAGTTCGACATCGAATTTCACCCCAGAACAGTAATCAAAGGCCAGACTTTAGCCAACTTTCTGGTGGAATTCTACAACATTTCCGAGAGAGAGGAGCTCCGTAAAGAAGACACGTGTGTTGCTTATGTAGATGGATCCTCGGCAAACAACAGAAGCGGAGTCAGCATCACCCTCACTAGCCCAGAAGGTGAGAAATTTCAAAACTAATTAATTGGCTGATTAACTTGCGTATTTCGTACCAATTAATTGGCTGATTGACTTGCCAATTCCATACCAATTAATTGGCTAATTGACTTGCCTATTTCATACCAATTAATTGGCTGATTGACTTGTCATTTCTATACTAATTAATTGGCTGATTGACTTGCCTATAATTAGTGCTAAATTTTAGGCCCCTATGTTTTTAGTCCTTTTTTTTTTATCTGTTTTCTTATTTTTGAAATACGTTAGTTTCATTTTCCTTATAGTGAGCATGTAAGGCTGAAAAAATTATAAATAACCTACACTCGTTGTAATGAAAATCATTGAATGAAAATAAAAAAAAAACATGAGGTTTGTTTCTCTATTTGTTCTTCAGAGAACTTGTGAACTTATCAACTATTCTTCCTTGTGGCGTTCAAATTTTATACCTTCGATTCGTGATTCAATTATAATCATTGGGACGGGATTTGTTACTTTATACCTTCTGTTTCCGTTTCATTTATAAACGTTTGGTCGGAGTTTTCTATCAAAAATCTGAATTTTAGCTTTCTTGGAGCAAATATTCCAATATTGTTTGTTGGGTCTCAAAATGTGTCAGTTGTGGCTCGCATCACTTAGGGTTAATCCCTGAAATAAAGAATACAGGCTAATGCGCAGATAAAACATTAATGCAGAAAGTATACGGAGTTGGGAGTCCACTTGTACAATTTGCGAAGCTTGCAAGTATAAATTAGCTACTGAGACATGATTTTAACAACCTATTCAACAATTTTCTTTTTATACAAGTCTCGTGTGCTACGTTGACACATGCCTACTCCTATTATCTCATAACATTATAATAATATTTCATATTAGAAATTACTTTAGAGCATCAGAAACATTTGATATAATACATGAAGTAGCACCACAGAGCTGACATTAAACACCTATGTTAGAAAGCTTACCTGTCTTTACATAGCACAGTTGTGGTTATATGAAAGTGTCACATGCGACACTAGCCATATACATCATGAATGTTTATATACATACCCAAAAATGATGTACAATAAAAGTAGGACTAACGAGTCTAATCAACAAAATAGACTAACCCAGGGCCTCAATCGTAGAAGCCCAAGTACTTAGCTACAGGGTCCTTCGATATCTTCGTCACCTGCAACATCAAGATAATCTATGCAATCGTGGAACCCCACAATAATATAGGCGAAAATGAGTGAGTGAACAATTTTCAACAAGTAAATTCTGTAACGACCCGCTTTTTACAAAAAAGCGTAAGTAATTATATCTGGATAATTACGTGTAATTAACCATTCAGAGACGATAAATCTCATAGTGGAAAAATACGAATATCTCTTCTTTCTTTTTCTTTACAAACATCAGCGACAATTCCCTTACAATACATGCAAAGCTTTGACTGAAATTCCTCTAGAAATACATTAAAAGTTCTTTACACTAATTACAAAGAAACATGTGTCACATATGACACGAAAGCATATATGAAACCTTACTAAATACAAGTAAATTCTGAAACATGTTACATACAAAATAGTATAAACATTTATAAGTACAAAGCACTAAAATCTAACTACAATAGCTTTAGAACTCATAGGCTAGCAGTTAATCCAATCCATTAATCTTCAGAACCTGCGCAAACATCTATGAGACGGTGGTTATAACCACAACCCCATAGTTCCATAAATGAGCTAATTGTCATTCAACAACATCATGATTTATGCGTTATTTAAGGAACAGATATGACATAATGATTAGATGACAATTTTCTATGCAAAGTTTAACAGTTCAATATATATAGTCATTGCACTCTTCTCGTTTAGAGTCGTTACCCGTCAATGCGCCTTTCTCGAAGACGTTCCCTCTACATTACATTTTGATTAACTTATTTTCGCACTAGCAGAGTACGTTCCACGCTTCTGCTACTAGCACTTTGAGAGACGTTGACTCCAATATGAATTATTAGGGTTTTCGGTTTCAGGCACTATTCCCATCCTGAACCTTTGGGAGACATTACTCCCAATATTTATAGGTTAATTATTCACAGTATGCAATAATCATTCACACGCATCCAATTAAAATAAAACATAAACATAACACTATTGAAATCCAGTACTACCCTCAGTAAGTAATTTATACTTACAGCCCTTTCGTGTAGTCTCAGTTCATCATCTGCATCAAATACATATACATGTGCATAGAAGGTCAATATCATTACTTTTAGAAACTTATGCCTAAACATGAGCCCTAAAGTCACATATACACATACATAGAAGCAATCATCTATTAATTGGAAAATCATTTACATTTATTATTACTTAACAGAACATGGTTAAGTCTCAATATTATTTCTCAATATTAACACTTAACACTTCTAACAAAACCTGATCATTTTTAGAGAACATCAATCCAAACACCAAATCAATTAACAAAACATCTGTTTTAAAACGTATTAACTCTAACAATTATTTCAACCAACATATATTAAAGAAAACAGCAAAACAGCATACTCAATTTCCATAATTAATTTCATATCAAACCATATAACTCAACAACAATGCTCATACATTTTCCTTAGATTATAAAACTCATTTATATAATATTCAACCCTTTTCGTTTTAAAAGAATTCCTTTTTAAAACATCAATATCAATTTATCAACAACCAAACATAATCGTTTACAATAAAATACACTATCAAATCAATCACCAAATACCATGGTCATGTACAAGCACTCCAATAAGTTAACAGGGGAATACCAGCAACACATACCCAATATGATCATCAAAATACCATCCAAAATCACAACCTAGCCGAAAATCATCAAACACATAACCAATCAAAAGATCAACAGCCATCAAGTAAAATCACTACAACGGCATAACAAAGTCCCCAAAATCATACCTTCCCCATATCATCCAAACAGGGAACATCCCAAAGTAACACTACCCCCTGTACACTTAACAAACCAAAACATCTTAATCCCACATAGCTAAAACAACATCCAACAACTCACATACACTCAGTTAGATAAACAGGAAATTCCTATCATCAAAACTCATCAAACTCATCACAAAACAGGGGACACAGTGCCAAAAACATAGCCTAATCACAAATCAATAAGATTAAGCCCACCACACAGTTCGGCCTATAGCAGGGGAATCAGTCGAACCACAAAATCAATCAACCAAACTATAGGGTTTAACATCATCTAAAACAGAGACCTAAAATCAACATAATAACATTACTATTAATCGAACACAACCCAACATCATAGGAACTCCAAATCATTCGGCCATCAACACACATATCACTGGCCAGCAAGACCTAATCTCAAAATTAATCCAATCTCAACCCAAAAATCAGTAACCGGGAAGCTCTAAAAATCACCAAAACAAAACATTCAATTCCTATTTTCTCATTCAACAATCAACCAACAATTAGATATAATTCCTATAAAAATCTCTAGGAATTACCTATAGCTTTTGAGCTTAAAAACACCAAAAAAGCTCCCCAGGCCGCTGGAAAAGTCGTCGGATTTTGGTTCAGGTTACCGATCATGGAGGATCGGGTTTGGGTCTCACGGGTTCTCGAGTCTTCGTGGATCGGGTCACCTCCGGTTCTCTTCCTCGGGTCCTCGGGTTACGGGTTCGCCGTAATCGCCAATGGAACCGCCGGAATAGCGCCTCTGGAGGTCTCACTCTGTCTTACTCTCTCTCGATCTCTCGCATCTCTCTGATCTCTCCCTCTCAATCTCACGATCTCACTCTCTCGTCTCTCTCTGTGTTCGGCTAGAAGAAGAAGAAAGGAGAAGAAATGAAGAAGGAAGAAGTAAGAAGTAAGAAGAAGAAAGAAATAATAAAAGGAAGAGAGGTGCATCCGGTTATATTGAAGAGGGGGGGTATTTTGTTCGAAACTTATTCATTAAGTTTTATAAAACATCTCCCATAAAAATATCTCCTATAAAAATATACTGAGATACTTTATGTTAATATATTTTTACATTGAGTCTTTACCATTACGTATAATTCATTAAGATGATAAACTAAGTTCGTTGTTTCATTGCTAATATTATTATCTCAATAATATTATCGCACCATAAATATATACCAAATATATATATATATATATATATATATATATATATATATATATATATATATATATATATATTACACAATAATATTAACAATCAATATTATTATATTAATTAATTCACTTATTAATTCAGTCTGTCTATTAAATAGTCCTGTAATATTATTAGAGTCTAATAATATTATTCTTTATTTATAAAATTATGGTTTATAAATAATAAGACCAAGGAATATTTATTTTCATAAATATTCATGTATTCCTTATTATTTATCGGAGATTAAAATATCGTGTTTAAAGCCACGTATTTTATTAATAGCTAGACGTGAATATTGTTTCCTACAATATTAAGCCGTTCGAATGTTGAGTCTTGAGGATCGAACGTCAATTCTAGACTTGTTTATTTTATTCAGTCTTAAATTCTAATTTAAGACATTTTATTTTATTACTTAAAATCTGGGGCGTTACAAAACCATTAACTTTTCAAAATGAACCGACTTAACTTTTCCTACCCCGAGTTTATAATAATAGCTACTTTTGGCGTTATAGCACTATGTAGCTGATACTGTAAACATCGTAGATAAGAAAGCCATTAGGACCAATTATTCTAGCTGTAGTAATATATACACACGCCCCATTGCCTTTGCCGGTAGCATGCGCATATTAATACTTCTAGAATGAGATCCGTCATAAATCACTTCATAAAGCATCATCATATATAATAATACCATGCATGTATCGATTCAGACATTTCTTTCCAATATCATATCATTAAGAAATATACTTGATGATGGGTAGGCTTGGGCACCCACCAGAGATCTCTCCCTACAAATGAGACTACACTCCTCAACGAAGAGTTCCACCCTACCGCACTGGCCCTTTTTGGCGAGACGGCTAGAGATCCCTCCCTACTATGAGGCCACGCATCTCACTGGAGAGTTCTTCCCAGATCATCATCCTTTTCATTACATTCATTTCCTTAACATTATACTTTGATGACGGTTACACTCCCACCAGGAAACCCTCCTTGCAAATGAGACTTCTCTCCCCAACAGAGAGTTTGACCCTACTGCCCTGGCCCCTTTTGACAGCACTTGACATTTTTTTGTCTTTTCTCATGAACCTCAATCGCTTGTAGAGGTCCATTAACTTTAGACGGCTTTATCTTTTTGCCTTTTTTAGGGTTCTTCCACTTCTTTTTGGCTCCTTGATGTACAAGGTGAACATGATGTCATTGTTGCTTAAGCTTTACCTCTTCTTGAACAATTATACTGGCCAATTCTTTTACATTTCATTTATCCTTAATTGTGTTATAATGAATTTGAAATGGGCCATACTGAGAAGGCATGGAATTTGGGTTAAATTGCACGAGAAATAACTCATCCACATTCATCCCAAGAGCCTTTAATTTAGCATATAGATTTGTCATTTCAAGGATATGCTCATGCATCCCACGTGTATAGTCAAATATCATGGTGGTCAGTTTAGCCATCAATGTCCCCGTTAGAGCCTTGTCAGCTGATTGGAAATATTCTTCCACAATTGTAAAGAATTCTTTAGCATTGTCACATTCAGAAAGCGTTGACTTAATATTAATTATTCGCTATACTCATTTGCATAAACATAATGCTCAATCTATTTGATCTCTCCCAAAACTTATATACAACCTTTTCTTCTGCACTGGTTGAATCAGTAATAGCAAGCGGTTTCTCAATCTAGAGAGCCAAATCAAGATCTAGAACACCAAGGTGAAACTGAACATGTTCGAACCAGTTTGAGGAATTCATTCCATTAAGAATTGGAATAGATGAAGCATGAAAATGTAGTGAAATAGAAACTGACACTTCAATCAAATAAATGCTCACTATATTAATGTTTGGCGTTATCAAACATAAAATAATATTTTAATAAATAGTAAGTAGTACTACTTAGGGGTGAAAATGCGAATGCGGATGCGATTATTATCAATATCTGCATGTGCATAATGTGGTTGTCACTTTTAAGTATCTGCATCCGCATCCGCATAGTGCAATTACTATCCACATCCACACGGTTATTGCGGTTATTATCCGCTATCCGTATATGAGGTAAAAAACGTTTTGGATTACTATCTAAATCTATATGCAAGATTAAATAATGCGGTTATTACTATATGTAAGTTTAAATATATTAAGATTTCACTTGTTACACAATTCATGATTATCAACCATAGATGGTCATTGCATTATAGAATGATGCGGGCCAACTAACATGGGTATACCCAGAAAGGATGATTTAACAAAGGCTCATACTTCAGCCCAATTAAGTCTACAGGCTCAACAGAGTGTAAAGGCCCAAATTGAAGAAATCCTTATGCGGTTTAGAGAGTTCTAAAAACCCTTGTGGCTGTCAAATTATCCATCATTTCCAAGACATTTCTAAGTCTAATTTGAAGTTCAGAATCTTATCTTTCCAACGAAAAATGTTTCAGTCCATTTGGAGTTGCACGCCGAAAGTTATCACCGTTTTAAGTGGAGTAGTCAGGCTTCTCGAGAATATGCATTAAAGTTACTGTTTGTCCCCTTGTCTACTGCACTAATTGATGATTGTTTTATGTCATTATTACTTGTTTAACTACCTTAGATGCTTATCCTATGCTTAAAAGGTTGTTCTAAGCTTATATAATACTTGTGTGTGCAAGTGTAAGGGAGATTATAGTTTTATTTTAAACATCAGCCTTTGGCTTGTGAGAGGAGTGTTCTCCTTGTATCTCTGTATCTCTTTGGTGTGATCCTTAGAGTGGTGAGTTTCTAAAGTTCTATATCCATTGTTATAATCCTTTGGGTAGTGATATTTTGTATCCCTTTGGTGTTATCTCTTGGGTGGTGAACTTCTATATTTCATTTTGAGTGTGAGCTTGTATAGTTGTTTCCATCTCCATTTATGTCCGGTATCAAATTGGTATCAGAGCTAAGGTTGCTCAAAGTATTAATTTCTATGGCAGCTCATGGACATCGTGATCATGCTAACCAACCCCCAGCAGCTCAAGAAAGAGACCCGCGAGATATCGAAATGGACGACTTGAGGAGACAAATACAGCAGCTCCAAGAACGTTTAGAACATTATGAAGCCTTTGAACATAGAGCTATTCATGATGATGGTGAATATGAAGATGTTGAAGATCCTTCACAAGGATTCGTCGATTGGGATTCTCCACCAACCTATGATATCAATATCAATGATGAAGATCTGTTGGGAGGTTCTTTGTCATATGATCATGAGAATGAATCTATAGTAGATTGGGTCTCTCCACTAATCGACAATATTTATCGTGAGAAAGAGGAACCATTGGAAAAGGTAAATATCTCAGATGATATTGAAAATTTTGTTGATGAGAGTTCTACACATCATGTGCTTGATGAAAGCCCTAAAAGTGAAGTCTTTGATTTAGATGTCAACAAAGTTGATTTCCTTGGGGTAGAAAATATTTTATCAAATTCTCTTTACGTTAATGCTTTTAATATTTTTATGTGGAGAATAATTTTATGTTTAAAAGTGAAGAGATCGTTGATCTTTTTTGGAAGATATTAATGGCTCATAAACGGGAGAAGATGTGTGACAATTGTGTGAAGCTAGAGTTCTTTGAAAATCTATTACCAAAAGTTTTCAAATTGATCATTGCAATCTTGTGGTGATTAGTGAGGAATTATTTCTTGTGATATGTTACATTGTTTTGCTTTTGAAGAGAAGGGGATGGAACGAATTGATTGGGAATTCGAAGGATCGGGACAAGAATCATCTGAATTCGAGGACGAATTCTCTCCAACCCGGTGAGAATGATGCGGACCAGCTAACATGGGTATACCCAACAAGGATGATTTAACAAAGTCCCCATGCTTCATCCCAATTAAGTCTACAGGCTCAACAGAATATAAAGGTCCAAATTGAAGAAATCATGATGCAGTCTAGAGACTTCTAAAAACCCTTGTGGCCGTCCAATTATCCATCATTTCCAAGACATTCCTAGGTCTATTTTGAAGTTTAGAATCGTATCTTTCCAACGAAAAAGGTTTCAGTCCATTTGGAGTTGCATGCCAAACGTTATGACCGTACCAAATTTCATGATTATCAACCATAGATGGTCATTGTCTTATAGAGTAATCAGGATTTTGACTGCCCAAAGAAAAGAAAAAATGTCAATATAGTGAGGTATTACTTTAAAATGATATATATATATATATATATATATATATATATATATGAATTCCTTCCTCATTGGTTTTAACAGCACTTCTTATACTGGCTTTAGACTCATTGGTGAGATACTTTTCCCTCCAGCTATGGAAGGTTCCTATGAAACCCGAAACCAAGAGATCAAAAATATATATATATATATATATATAAAGGGAATGTAGATGTGGTTATTAATCGCATCCGCATACTCTAAAACCACTATCCGTATCCATATATGTGGATAATGAGTTTTGATAACCACATCCGCATATGCGGTAGGTAGTGGATAGCAGTTATCCGCCCGCATTTTCACCTCTAGTACTACTACAATTCACCTTGGGATGGAAATTACAATAAGCTAAAGAATATAATCATTGTGGTGATTCTTTTTTACCTTTTAAAAATAATTAATAATGCATCCGTAATTCGATATGTCCATTACAATTGGGTATCCGATTCTAGCTCTCAATTAAGGATACATAGTAATTATCATATCTCAGTCAATCAATCACTTAAGATGTGGTGTAGCTTTGAGCCAATATAAAATATTCTTATTATTAAAAAAACTATCAAAACATTTGCAATGTCGTTATCTTAATACCTAGAATATGGGTATTAAGTTTCAGACACATGACTTGAAATCTATTAGCCTTTCGAGTAATGCTACATGTCAATCCCATGTCCCCCTTATGTCTCCCCAAAACTGATGTGACTCTTAAAATCACCATTGAATTTATGATAGATCACTATTAAATTTTAATCTAATTGTGATTTTAAGAGCCACATCAATTTTGAGGGGACACAAGGAAGACATAGAGGTGACATGTAGCATTACTCTAATCTTTGTAGTTTAGTCACTTTGGTGATCGCCAAACTATTTCATAATATAGTTTTCAATTTGAAACATTAATAATGTAAAACGAATAGTCATAATATACCATTAACATTAATTGAGGAAATATTCATATATAAAATCAACATGAAAATTAACACATGAAATAAAACAATGATCAAATAATTGAAGGAAAATATATATATATATTTACTGCGAAAACATTGATCTCGAATCATTTAAAGCAATAAATTTGGATAGCACTGAAATTTTTGCGGATGACAAACATGTTGATACAAAATCCTGGCATCTGCCAATGTTTCTAACTGTGCACCAAAATTTTTAGTATACTAAAAACACTTTACGTAAAACAAGTAGTCATGAAATATGATAACTAAAGGACACTAAAATTCTTGTGCAATATGATAACTAAAGGACAAATTAAAAGTCATGATAATGTTTTACGTAAAAGAGTGGTGCTTTGCCGGATAATTAAAAGTCATGATAAAATTAAAAGAAGTTGATATTTCGGATATAGAAACGTGCTTTACCGGAGGATTTCCATCCGTCATATGCAAGCATATATACGACAATCATTGCAGCAGAAAGATACTGCCAATTACAAATTGAGTAATATAATGCTATACACTATTTTTGTATTTATCATTAGATCGGCAACACCAAAACGTATATATTTCATTATGAACAAATGAACAATTAATAAGTGCAATTCATACGGCGTAGTTTTGTTTGCTTTGCATACAAATGAATGAAAAGTCATTTAATCTAGCTATGATACCACATGTAACATTTTATAAATTCACAATAAATTGATAAAAGAACATCCTAGAATTCATAACTATAAAATCTTTCTAAGTCTGGGTCTAAAGCACAAACACCAAATTATTGGATTTTGTGTATATTTATATGGTATAGTTATTCATTTATAACTCCACTTCCCATCAAAGTAGGAGTTCACTTATCTTAATTGACTAACGTACAGTTTAATAGGATTAGCATTAAATAACGTACAGTTCAATATTAAGAGTTTATCAAGTGGGTCATAAATTGTTCATATAAATTACAATTAATAACTTATACCAGTAATTGTTAAATAATAATAAAAATTGAATAGGTTAGCTGCACTAGAAGAGAGAATCTTAAATGTGGACAAGAAGAGGCAGCTAGCAATCAATTTCATGGACTTCTTTTCCCATATGCGCGCTTTGTAAGCACCCACCACCTATGGTATAGGTTTTTTTTTTTTTTAATTATTTGTTTGAATTTAAGAAAATTGAAACAGATAATTGTGAGATACTACTTATAAGATCTATTTGACTAATTAATTTTATTTTTTTTGATCAAGCGGATCCCATAAATGGTCACTCACAATCGCATGTCCAAATTCAAACAAATAATTTAACAAAAAATTGAACATGTGAACACATGTTGCATTTTTATGGCCGTCTCATCTTCCCAACCATAGAATTTAAAACCCACACATGTTGTCACGCCCCCGTTTTGGGATATAAAGGGAAATGCGAACTTGAGTACTAAAAACTTGTACATTTACAATATAGAAATTGTAAATTCCTATTTTATTATTATCGCCTATAATTAATTAATTACAAAGCCATAAACTCCAAAACGGAATATTCTATACAATAGTCGGTCCACAATTATCCATTTCTCTTAGCGAGGTCTACACCTTTACAAGAAATAACTTCGTCTTACTGTGTCATCTGAAAAAGAAATTTGGAGAAAAATAGGTGAGTTTGACAACTCAGTAATGTAAACACAACAAACAAGAGTATGATATTTTATATAAAATTCTAAATAAACTTCATATAATTTAGCAGGTAAAGAAATAGTTAAATAACATGAAAATAGATCAAATGCAGCATGGTGCTTGAATCATTTATATAGTGTGTCAGTTTTACCCTCCACCGGCCCACCTCCGCAATTTAACCATGTGCGGCGCACGTTACGTTTGGCACGTCCAAAAGGACCGATCCCGAAGGACCTAATCGCTCATCCTGTCGTCACAGAGAAGAGCCGACAGATTAGGAACTTCCCTAGGTGAAGCCCTCCCGACCGATAGCCCACACTTTTGATGTGGTTGCCACGCTACCCAAATGGATCCGGATCAAAACACGATGCAGCCGTGGGGTAAAACTTTGTGGAATATATGCATATATAATTATGATAATATCATCATTATCCGCTCACATGGAGCACATGCAACATATACGATATGATGCACAAATACAACTATACAGAATCTCATGAAATCAACATATAGCACATATACATTTTGAGAACCATAGTTTCATTATCTTAATTCACAATTCATACTTTGAAAGCTATAATCATATAATCACATGATTTCCCAATCACATTTGATAATAAGAGTAATATCATAACAGAATTTAAAGTGACAATCAATATAGAGAAATGAATGAGTTTTAGGAAAATCCCCGACTTTTTCTTTTGAAAAGTTTTATTAAAATTTCGCCGGGATTTTTAAGTAGTGTTTCCCTTACTTGGACTTGCCATTAGCATCGGGGTCGAGTTTTACCTAAATAAATTGAAAGAAGAAGCTTAGAAGAATATTCTAAAATTTGAAGTCTAAAACTTAATTAAAGTATACATAACACATAACCAGAGATCTCTAAACTGTACGGTTAGTCAACAACCATAATTTCACATTATTACTAAGCAACTAAAATACCAACAAGCGTGACTCACTCAGCCCCAATCACATAAAATCTTCCAAAAATAACAACCCCCTTGAATACATAATCCTTAGTCCAAGAGTCCATGACCCAAATAATCTAATATTAACCAACTAATGCCAATCATGTCCAACAAGTACTAAATATATTAATGCTTAATTCAACAAAACATTCATAAAATCTCAACTGCAACAATTCTTCAATCACCAATCTGTAACTCATACCAAAATCATTTACTAATGTTATCTTCCAAATAAATCACCCAAACCATTTACGAAATCAGCAATTAAAATCACACAATAATTCAAGAAAACCATCAAAGAATCATAATTACCCTACAATGCATCTATTCATTACTTCTCACAAAATCCTGTTTAAAAGAACTCCAAACTCAATTTACAACTCAATTTTTAAGAATAATATTCCTGCCGTCAAGATCCTAATTCAACAGTAATATCCATCACTAAATCATTAATACTCGAAAATTATACTTTGAATTAACCAATAAAAGTTCAACAAATCTCTAACAAAATTGAAGTATCCAAAATCTTCAATAACTATTTTGTTCTCTACATACCATCATTCACAAACTACTCAAAATCAAATCTCAAATCAGCCCCCATCCACAACTTAATTAAATAAGAGAAGTATCCAAAACTATGTTAGCACCTAATAAGTCGAATCACAACATAATCCAAACACTAATATCATTTTCCAACTATGAAATTAATATCTAAAATCACACTAAACACTACTCAATTATTACTTCAAGAACACCCATCATTCACAAATTTCTAATCCAAAACACTCATTCTAAATCAGTCCTTTCAGAAAATACCCAACATCAAACCTATATAGAAATCTCTCAAACATGGGCACAAGGGGTTCACACGGCCGAACACACACACACAAAACACACCCACTGGCCGGAACAGGAACCACATCAAAATACCCATGATCAGAACCACTATCACCGGAACAGAGGAAGAATTCAACAAATACCCATAACCAACCGAACGCCATTCAACCGGAAAATCAACCAACATCAAAGAAAACTCCAACAAATCATAAATCAAAATAAACCCATAACAATTCGAAGTAGAATTACAAGAATTCATCATAAATTACCTAGCGAATTTTTGTTTAAAGCTAAGGAAAAAACACCGGAAAATCGCTAAATTTCTGGCCAGAACTGCTGAAAATCGCTACTTGGACCATCACTGGCGATGACCCATGGAAACGCGCCCCTGCTCGCATGAAAACGGACTCGGGTCGCCGGAAAATCATCCCACCATCAAACCCACTGGAAACCGGTACTGTTTCAGCATGGGTCTGCTACGGGTCCTCTACAGCTGGCTGGAAATCGGCCTGGGTTCCACCGGAAATCGCACCTCCGGCCTTCACTGCACAGACCCACCAATGATGGGGTCCTCCCTCTCTCTCTCTCGTCGATCTCTCTCTGTCTCCCGATCTCTCTCTCTTTCTCTCTCGGCATCTCACTCTCTCTGTCAGATCTCTCTATGTCGGATCTCTCCCTCAGTCCCCATCTATCTCTCTCAAACTCTCGATCTCTCTCTCTTCTCACCTCTCTGTCTTTGTTCTCTCATCCCTCTCTCTGTTCGTCTCAGGTGAAAGAACAAGATAGAAGAAGAACAAAAGAAGAAAGAAAGAGAAGAAGAAATTAATAAAGAAGAAGGCAACTTGCACGGCAAGTTGTGGGATTTTTTTTTTCTACGACTTATTGATTAAGTAATTTAACTTACTTAATAAGTTTTATATTATTATAATAAATAATATTATTAACAATAATAATTAAAATCTGGGCATTACACATGTTGTCCTATATGAATATCACAAATATAATAAGGGAAATGATAGGCAGGGGACACTCATCCGTCCCCTGTCCTACATATAATAATAAAATAATATATTATATAAACAAAAAGTAAAAATCAGAAACAATAAATGAAAAAAAAAATATAATATATTATTTTATTATTATATGTAGGACAGGGACGGATGAGTGTCCCCTACCTATCATTTCCCATATAATAAAGGAACGACAACATATATTACAAGAAGGGCTGGCAATTATTGACCAATTGAATAAAAGCAATTCCCACATACTTCACTGTCAAAGTGACTGCGTTAAAACACGTATAACTTGAATGATGTTACAAGTCTTTTGTCTCTCCAAGACCCACTGGCCAGTGGGCTCCGGCATTGATTATATAACGAGGCTTTGACTGAGGATGTTCAAAGTGCTTCGTACTTCGTTCACACTAGAAACCAGGAGTCTTTAACTTCTTATTAGTTATTACGAGGGAGAGAGAGAGAGAGGGAGAGAAAGAGGAAGAGGAAGAGGGAAGGATGAAGATCCTCTTAAATTATTTGTTCGAATTTGAGAGAATTTGAGTAGGTAATTATGAGAGACCATTTATGAAACTCACTTAACCAAATAAAAATTGAACTGCCTAATCACTTACCCGCTTAGATGGGTTCTATAATAGATCTCTCATAATCACTTGTCTGAATTCTCTTAAATTCGAGCAGATAATTTGAGAGGATCCTAATCCGAGAGGGAGAGGAAGAGGAAGAGACAGGCACAGATCAAAGTCGTAAAATTGTCAAATACCTCCACTTATAAAGAATCTTATTGGGACAATTTTTTTCTTACCTTCTTTTTTGTTTTCTTTTTTCTTTTTAGTTACTATTACAATCCTCTGTAATGAGGGATGAAAAATCAACTAGAATGATAAATTGGTAGGATAATTCAAGAAATCCTGGGAGCCAAATTTTAGGGTAGTTCAAGGAACCCTAAACCTTCTAAAACAACTACTAGAAACTTCTCATATTTTTATTGATCAATTTTCACGTTTAAATAGAAGGTTACATAGTAAGAATAGAAATAAAGTAAATAGCAAATCTAATTCTAAAGTGAGACAAATCTCTTATTTTCCTACCGGATATACTATTTTATGAGCAAGTCTCCTTATTTTCCTAATAGGGATAATAAATCCATTATTCTCCTAAAGGGGACAATAAATCCATGATTTATGAGCTAAACCCGAATTCTAATTGGGCTATCTTTGCACTGGGTTGTAGACTTGTAACACTTATGTTACGATCCATGTGTCTCACATGGGTTAAGTCTAATATTAACTATGTGTATATAAGCTCTTGTGCACCCTCCCCTTGTAAGCTAGTTTTCAAGGATGAGTTTTATCTAAAATGTTGTATCAGAGTCAAACACCACGTCACGAATTCGATTCACGAAAAAGGTGACCCTGCAAGCTGGATTAAAATACTAATAAGTGAGTGGAGTCACCCAAAGAGAAAGGGCTACCATCAGGTAGGCTTGGCAATTCGGGTTGTCGTGTCAACCCATTTTGTTGGCGTGTCAACCCATCGGGTTAGCGTGTCAACCCATTTAGCTAATTTGGTAAAAAAATATGTAATTATCGCGTCATAAATGTGTTATAAACGGGTCGATGGGTCATAAACGGGTCATAAACGGGTTGACGGGTCATAAACAGGTTATAGCATAAACCCAAACCCTATATATTCATGTCGTGTTCGTGTCGGTTTCGCGGGTCGTGTCAAAATTGCCAAGCCTACCATCAGGTAAGTTTTGATAGAGTAGACCGTCGTGGATGTCGGCTGCGGAAGAGTGGTGGTATGTTACGACCCTTGTGTCACACATGGGTTAAATCTAATATTAACCATGTGTATATAAACTCTTGGGCACACTTCCTTTACAAGCCGATTTTCAAGGGGGAGTTCTACCCAAGGTTTGTGTCAGTTACTTGGATTTATAAACTATAGAAATATAAATAGAAATAGAAATAGGTAACCATAGATGTAAAGTTTTGAAAAATTATGTCACAATCTCATCGTGCTTTCATGTTTTCTAACATGGCAACCCCAATTTTCAATTTAATGAAATCAAGAATTGTGCTTCCAAGATTTCTTAATTGATATCTCCATTAGTATTTTCTATCAAGTAGATAATAAACATAAGAATACAATTATGCCTCAAGCTAATTTTTTATTTATTTTTTATATTTTCAAAAGTGATCAGGATGTTGTTAGAAGGATATCTCGTCATTTCTGTTATCTATTTGATGAAAAATTTCATGAATATTTTGATTTATAAATGTCTCAAGCACAAATCTCGATTTTATTAAATTAAAAATTGTGTTCTCAATGTCAAAAAAAAGCAAAAGCACGAATGTTAATATATATATTGTAACCACTTGGACAAATTTTATTTTGGGGCTACCTAGGACAAAAATGGTAGAGATTCTACTTTTGTGGTAGTGGACAGATTTAGTAAAATGACACATTTCATTGCATGCCATAAAACAGATGATGCTACCAACATAGCTGATTTGTTTTTCAAGGAAATAGTGCGACTTCATGGTGTACTTAGGAGTATTGTTTCTAATAGGATGTTAAATTTCTTAGATACTTTTGGAAGGTTTTATGGGAAAAATTAGGTACCAAACTTTTATTTTCTGCTACTTGTCACCAACAGACTGACGAATAGATTGAAGTAGCCAATAGGACTCTAACTCAACTCTTACGTACTGTCATTCAAAAGAATTTAAAAACTTGGGAGAATTGTTTACCATTTATAGAGTTTGCATATAATAGGACTATGAATACTACTACTTATTCTCCCTTGAAAATTGTTTATGGTTTTAATCCACTTACTCCATTAGATTTGATGCATTTACCTATTGATGAAATGAGTAGTTTGGATGGACGCAGGAAGACCGAATTGTTGAAGTCAATTCATGAGAGGGTACAACTTCAATTTGCACAGAAGAATGAAAAGTTTGCTTCCCAAGCAAATAAAGGGCGGAGGCGAGTCATCTTTGAACCAGAAGATTGGGTTTGGGTTCACATGCGCAAAAAAAGATTCATATCCCATAGAAGGACTAAATTGCATTCTCAAGGAAATGGACCTTTCCAAATTCTTGAAAAATTAATGATAATGCTTATAAAGTGGATCTTCCAAGTGAATGTAATGTCTCTACTACTTTCAATGCTTCTGAAAGCTTCTCGCTCGGATAGTAGCTGGGTCGGGCTTGGACGGTCCCTTTCATAGTTATTTTGTATATGGCTCGTATTGCTTGTGACACATGTATTTGTTAGCCATTCTCTTGCTATGTAAATAACTTTATGATTTAAGCATTAAACAGATAGACGATTTTAATTGCTCTGTTGTTTGTAATTAACAGTTGATATGATGAGAATCAACGATCACCATTAATGTAAAGACCAAGAAAATAAATAGGGGTTCAACATTTAATAAAATTATATTTATTAAATAGATGAGAATAATAATTATATTATAGGTGACAATATTTATATTATCAAAATAAAATGAGTTTAAGATAGAGAAATAGAGTTAGAATAATAAATAATAATAATAGGTTTAGTGTGGTGAAATCACAGTTGATGATTTAATTAAGAAAGGTGAAGAGACAAAGTAAAGAAATTATTTAATGGGTTAGTGTACTAAGGTTAAACAAAGTGATTTTATCATTTTACCATGGGCTTGTGTGACTTAGAAATGGTAGTCCAAGTAGTGGGAATAAAAGTGACCTTAATAGGCCCAAGTGTATGTTAAATATTTAAGGGATAATTGCACCGTTGGTCCCTGTGCCATAATTATTTTTCACTCCCTATGGTTTAAAAAGTGCATGGAAAGTCCTTGTGATATGTAATAAATACAAATCGATCCCTAGCGTCAAATTCTGTTAAAATTTTTAACAGATTCCGTCAAATGCCATGTCAGCGCCACGTGTCGCCATCTTATTGGCGACACGTGGCGCTAACATGGACATCTTAATAAAATAATATAAATTTATTAAAAAATAAATAAAAATACTTATTTTTTTAAAAAAAAAAAACAAAAAAGAAAAAGAAAAAATGGGGCAAGGGGGTGGCCTGAGGTGGCGCGCGGCCACTCCTAGATCTACTAGGGGTGGCCTGGCCACCCCCTTGCCCAATTTTTTCTTTTTTTGTTTTTTTTTTAAAAATAAGTTTATTTATTTATTTTTTAATAAATTTATATTATTTTATTAAGATGTCCATGTCAGCGACACATGGCGCTGACGTGGCATTTGACAGAATCTGTTAAAAATTTTAACAGAATTTGACGCCAATGATCGATTTGTAATTATTGCATACCACAAGGACCTCCCATGCACTTTTTAAACCATAGGGAGTGAAAAATAATTATGGCATACCACAGGGACCAACGGTGCAATTATCCCAATATTTAAGGCTCATCCTTCTTTCTTTCTCACTTATGCTAGAATGACACTTTTGTAAACACACATTCTCACCTTATCCTCTCACATTTCCAGCACACCACACATTTCTCTCCCCCCACACACGTGACCCTCTTCCATTTCCTTTTACTTTTCCTTTCTTTTCTTCCTCTCTCCCTCTCACGCACAACACATAGTAGCCCCTCCCCATTTTCTCTCTTCGTCCTCTCTTCTCCTCCATGCACGCAGCTCCTCTCCATTTCTCCCTCCTCTCTTCTCCTTCAACCCGTCGCACACCCACACACCCCTCTAGCTGAGGGACCAAACCCGAGAGAGAGACCAAGAGGCGCGATTTTTGGAGTGGGTCCAATCGCCGGTGGATGGTACCAAATCGACACCGGCGACTTCGTGGGGTTTCAAGTAGTGATCTTTCCTACCATGGGTTTTCATGAGGTAAAATCCCTAACATTTCCTTGTATTTTCGTATTACCCATTGCCTAAGGAGCACGAAAATCACATTACATTGTTAGGGCTTTGCTTGAGCTTGATTCTTGTTGATATTTTTGGGGTGAAACTTAATGGGTCTCTTTGGGTTGTAAATTCTGGATTTTCTATGGTTTAGAGTGTTTTGGGAGGTGGTTTGGCCGAATGGGTCTTCTCTTGAGTCCTTATAGCAACTGGTTGGGTGTGTGTTTTATGGGGTGTTTTTGATGGGTATTTTGGTTGCTATTTCTGATTTGGGTTTCAATTAGTGAGTGTTTTGTTTGGTAGTGTTATGTGTTGGATTTATACCTGCAGATTTGGGGAATAGAATCTATGGGTTTCTGTTTTGGTTATGTTAGCTTGTGTTTAGTGTTCTAAAAGGAGTTGTTGGAATTTTGGTTGGGTTCCATTGGGGTTTGGCCGAATAGCCTTTGATGTTGGAGTTTGAATTTGGTTTTGATGTGTTTGAGGTAACCGATTGGGATTTGATGGGGGTTTTCCTATTTAGGTGATTTCTTACAAATGGGTTCCTCTATGTTTTGAGTGATTATTTCTGTGGATTTTAGGTAGAATAATTTTATGGAGAATTTATGGACTCTTATGCCAACTGGATTTCAAGAAGAATTTTGATTTGGGTTTGTTCCCTTTAATGGCCGAATAGGTGATTGACTTGGTTTGATTTGGATTGTTCATTCTAGCTGGGCCAAATAGGTGAATGTTATTGGTGAAATTCATGGGCTGATTTGGAGTGGTTTTGATGGGTGTTTATGGTGGAATTCAAGCATGGTTTTGAAATTGTAAATTATTGATTATGTTAGCCTATGATTAATGCTCTATTGTAAGTTAGTGTTTGATTGGAAATTGGTTTTGAGGGGTGTCTATAGTAGAACCTGAATCTGGTTTTTGGATGTGTAAATTTGATGATGTTGGTTAGTGCTTAATTGTTAGAGATTGAGTTCAATGTTGGTGATTGATTTATTGGTATTTTGGGTTGATTTAGTAACTCTTGATTTTCTATGGCCGTGTGAATTGGAATAGCCGAACTTGTCGTGTGTGAATGAGTTGTGATTTTAGGTTGAGTTCCTTATTATAGTTGAGAAGGCATACTAATTATGAAGTTGCATTAAGTTATGATTGTTGATGATTGGTGTTATGATATGTTGGTATTATGATTGTTGATGATTGGTGTTATGATATTTTGGTAGAAGATATGGGATTATTCTCACTTGAGAAAGAAGTTGGTCTTGATATGTAAATGAGAATTTTTAGGATATGTTGGATTTGTTGAATCGATTAAAGTTAGATTCTTTATTATGGTTCATTTGGATATTTGGTTGGTATAGGGCTGAGTATATATGTGTTAATGTGAAATTAGATTTTTAGTGATGCTATCTTAGTAGTTTGTTGAATGGGGCTAAAGTGTGTTCCATGATATACTCATGAGTTGGATATTCTAGGTGTTTATGTGGATGAATTGATTATAATAAATAGTTGAATTCCTTGCTGTAGCTTAATTAGGTGTTTTGGTTATGTAATGAAGAAAAAAGAAAAGAAAGGAAAGTGTAGTGCACTAAGTGAAATAAATAGATCCACAAAATTACAATATGAGTTAGTAAATAAATTAGTAACGCTATTAAAATAAATAGGCTTTGAATTCACTTGGAGAGGCTATTAAATGATCAAACAACTAATGCATTAGTTTATGTATATTAACTGGTTAAGGGATAAAGGGTCTTAGTAAATTGGACTTAGTTTAATAAGCACTCTAATTATATATTGGACCAAGTATACTTTGATGACTTAAATAGGTGAAACTATAAGTTGGGGATTCAAATATTGAATTCCTAAGGGGTATATAAATAATAACCTTGGATGTCTTAGAGTAATGTAATTAATTAGAATAAGTCCTTAATTGCGTTTGCATATATAAGGGTAGGAGTGTTCAGCTAATTGTATGAAATGGTAAATGCGTCCTATTATTAATAAGCAAGCCGTTAAAGGATTAACAATAGTAATGTGACGTAATGATGATAAGTAGACAAATAAAATAGTAAAGGCGTTGTGTAGTTAATAAACAAGATAAAATGTGAACCTAAAACCAATGATTAACCTAGTAATAACTTTAACTACTTAGCTAGCCTTAGAAGCGGGTGATGCGACGTGTGAGTACACGGGTAGCTTATGTGTCATAGAGTATAGCTTCAATAGCGTAGTCTGACATTGCAAATGTTTGCAGACTTGTGTCATGATTGGAGACTTCGGTTGGTCCTCCAATGTATAGTCCAAGTGACTAGAATCCAAGGAAGTATTCGAGTCGTGAGTCCAATGCAGCCAATGTGATATTTTACTCACTGAGAAACTGTTATTTTTATATATTATAGGATTGCAAAATATATATGTTGTTTTATAAATCTGAACCAACTGTATGTTGAATATATCTGTTTTGATTGATTTAAGTAGTTTCAATTATGTGCAAATAATACCAATGATGTTATGAAATGATGTATGAATGAAATGTGTTGAATTGATTTAGTGTGTTTTAATGTGAGCTGCGGTTGAGATTTAAATTATGCAAAGTAGAATGATAAAATTACATGTTGATTGGTTTATCGTATTTGAAGAAAGCATGATTTGCAAAGAATAGGAGTATAGAGTTTGAATTGTAAAGCATAAAACATGAGCATGAGCATAATAATGAAAGAGAGGGTAAGCTTCATAAGAATGAAAGAGAGGGTAAGCCTCATAAGAAGAAAGGGAGGGTAAACCTCACAAGGAATGAAAAGACAATCATGAGCATGCATATCATTGTTTAAATTGTGTAATGTTTTCATGATCTAGAATATTGTAGTTTTTATGCTAGACGTATTTGTATGCCTAAGAGTTTTACTGGCAAAGAACTTATGTATACTTCTATCGTCTAATTGCATGATTTAAAAACATTGAGCTTTGAGGTGCAAGGGTATTGTCATTGTTTGGTATAAGTAATACAGTGTCCTGGGAGTAGGTAGATGGATTGTCATGGTACATCAGTAAGAAGTGCCTGGATATCAGAGTTTTACTCTAGTAACCGCATGGACAACTATGTGCCATAGACATGAAGTTGTAATGCCCTAGGATTCGGTGTTAACCATATTCGGAAAATGATAGTAAACTTGTACTAAAGAGGCAAATGGCATGTTTTAAGCTTGGTGTACTTGGATGTGATACTATTGGTTGGGATATCAGTGTGACTTGGGAGTAGGTAGATGGATTGTCGTGGTACATAGTAAGAAGTACTTGGATATTAGAGTTTTACTCTAGTAACCGTATGGACAACTATGTGCTATAGACATGAAGTTGTAATGCCCTGAGGTACGGTGATATCACAGTTAATAACGTTAGATCTCTGTGCATTTGAGCTACCAACATAAAAGCATTATTGTAGGGTGCGTACATAGTTGCTTCCAAGCCAATGGATATTCTACGTATGGGTCCAGCTACATAGTATGTTTTAAATGTTTTTTGATAGTCGGTGTTTGCTATATCAGCTATATGGGTTTTCAAACAAAATTTTATAAATTACTAGCTGTTATAGTGTACGCGAGACTAAAAAGAAAAATTGGTTCATTGCAAAAACTCAGTTAGTTTAATATCACTGAGGTCTCGGTATTATGTACTGAGACGGTGAACTCACTCTTTCACCTACACGGATGTGGCAAACCCCCACAACCGTATAGATGATG